>CM032918.1:8157547-8162547 GCA_019202795.1 Arabidopsis thaliana x Arabidopsis arenosa | reverse complement strand
TAATTTAATAGATGAAATGTTAGCTGCCATTTAGAACATTTGTTTTACAAAAAGTCAAAGGGGCATTCCGAGAATCGAACTCGGGACCTCTCGCACCCAAAGCGAGAATCATACCACTAGACCAAATGCCCTGTTTTTATACAACTTAGTTAAAACGTGGAAGATCACATATTTGGTCATATTGTGATCTCATCCTCTTAGTTGACTTTTCCTATATGATTTAGTCTGCATTGGATGTTCCTAGATCTATTCTATGAGATCTCTTTAAACTGAAATTCCAATGATATGATCCCTTGCATTTTCTTAAGAAAGAGGAATTCTTGTTTGCAATGTACTCTGGATGGAAAAAGTTCACGAAATATGATGAGAAGAGAATAGTCCTCTTGTCCTAGTTTCTCAATTAGTTCGATTCATTATGATCTTAATATATGACTTGATAATGCTGCTATACCATATTCTTGGTTATTGACTAACACCACAATAAGAATCAATTGAAAAAATCATTTGCCGCTCTCTCAAACTGGAAGTTTTCCCTTGATCTGTTTTGGGCTTTACACTGTCTAAAAGCTTCTTCCTGATTTCTAATCCTTTTACTGAAACTGCGTTTGAAATGCATGTTTGCAGTTGAGCGAGAAAAACTTTCGTTGGTCATACATATTTCAGTTTGGGTTGTATACATTTACTAAGAAAAAAGTCAATGGGGCATTCCGAGAATCGAACTCGGGACCTCTCGCACCCGAAGCGAGAATCATACCACTAGACCAAATGCCCGGTTATTGGCGTTATTCAGTCAAAGCATTCTTTTTGTTTCATTCCCCTTTCTTGAAATAGTTTTTAGAACAAAAACTTTGAAGAAGTGAACCAGGCATTCCGAGAATTGAACTTGGGACCTCTCGCACCCTAAGCGACAATCATACCACTAGCCCAAGTGCCCTGTTTTTATATCTTGTTAAGTCAAAGCATTCTACTTGCATTTTGTTTTTCTTTACGAAAATATTTGCTTCCCTTTGCTTTTTCATTAGATGCGTATTCATAATTCTTTTGCTCTTTCTGCAGCTCAATCTTGATGTATTTGGCGAACTGTATGAAGATTACTGGTTAAAAAGACTAATCTACTAATTGGACGTGAAACGACGGTATGTTTTTATGTTATTTTTCTTTACCTTATGCAGTTAATAATCAAACTTTAAGGCCATTTCTGTTTTTTTTTTATTTTCTCTTGCTGAAGTGAATGCCAAAGTTTTGGTCCGTAGTTTTAACAAGATCTGTGAAAAACCTATGAATAAATCAAGATTGATTTTCTAAGAAATTTCCAGCTGGCATTTAGAGCATGTGTTTTACAAAAAGTCAATGGGGGCATTCCGAGAATCGAACTCGGGACCTCTCGCACCCAAAGCGAGAATCATACCACTAGACCAAATGCCCGGTTATTGGTGTTTTAAATTCAAAACTTTCTCTTTGTTTACGGACTCCCAGCATGAGGCTCTAGGTAGTAGCTAATTCAACCAGAGGGAAAATTTTACCACCAGATATATGCCTCTGCTTTATAGATCGTTGAAAAGGTTTTAGTTTGTTGCTTGGCCTGTTATTGATTCTCAAATTCATTGAGATTATTATGTAATACTTGTCCTGTTGTTGTCGTTCGGTTTTGGAGAATCTAGTGGCACAAAGCTAGTAGAACTCTTGTCTCATGTTTTCTGGTTGAATCTGCAGAAGGGAGGTGTTTATATTTGAAGAGGTCAAAGTTATTAGATGTGGAGGCCATACTTTGGTGATACATCAGTTCCCTTGGTTAGGTTTCAGCAGACGATGTCTCCAATCATAACTACAATTGTTGGTGAACTTCCCTGGACTCCAGGGACCCTGAACCACATACCGAGAAGGTCTATTGTGTGACATTCTTCAGGTTCTAAGGAGCTCGGTATAAAGAGGGAAGAAAGCAAGCATCATTGAGGAACCTTACCTAATACTGATCTTTATAGGTGCCAACTCTAGAGAAGGACAGTTAAAACTTATTTTTGTTTAAGCTTCTGTAATAGTTTAAGATATACACAAAAGTAATTATATGCTAATTACTAGCTAATAAGCCCATTCCTTGGGAAGAAAGACTTGTCTAGAATGAGAGGAGGTGACGGGGCATGGCTTCTTCGTGGGTCTCTTCTCTTCTGAGCTACTCACTGGTCTCTCAGGAAGAAACACTCCAGTGCCACGTGGCTTAACTCGCGCTGCACCTGCATCACCACTTGGCCTCACCAAGGAACCGTAGTGGTTCATCTCGTACCACATTCTTGGCTTCCGATCATAGTAGCTACGTCCTCGATTACTCTATCAATTATGTAACAAAGATTGATTAATTATACATCCTTAGCATTAATATAGCAATAGTTCATGATGTTATAAAAGAATAAAAACCTGTGGAAATGGACAAATGCGATCAAGAAAGAGTTCATTAAAAAGATTTGAAGGTAAGAGAAACAATCCTTCCTCCACACCAACCACAATATCTCCTTTGCAAGACATGTTGAAATGGTTTTGTACTACTACAAAACTCCCTCCAATGCATTTGTATATTTATATGTTACTTAGTCCAAGATTCAAGGGGTAATAAGGGTCGGGTCAAGTTTGGTGAACCTCTCTTGTAATGTGGAGTGGTGGTGGTGGTGGTTGCAGTATATGTATGTATGTGGCTTCTCTCTATGGTTTAGCTCGGCTTAAACCATAAATACCAGATTTGGGTGTAGTTGAGAGGTGGTTATGTACATTCTTCTAACCCACCACACCAACCCTTTTGTATTCATTTGACACCTTACCACATATAGATTTTGTTAATGGTTGACCTAAATTATTCAAATCAAAATGTATCTCTATGTTTGATTTGAAACAGACATGAAGGAGATGATTAAATAAAAAATGACAAATCATATTGTATAGCTTGGAAAATATTTATTCCGTTCAGTTATTGGATAAGGAAAAATTGAAACTGAATCACTTTCCGATGCGGTGTTGGTTCGATTTAACCAAACCGGTTAAACCGGATTTGGTAATTTTTTAGTTCCTCGTGCATAAACACATGAGGAGAGAACTTGGTGTTTTCTTCCTTCTTTTTCTCGTAACATTTTAACAAATTGGATTTGAAAAATCAAGCATGTATGTAGCCTCTCCACTCTTCATGCGTTCTCCGACGGGGATGAAAATTCACGCTCGTTTCTTCGAAGTTTCAAACGAATGTGAGTGTTTTCATCGGATTTAGTCGTTAGTTATTCATTTGATATGCTTCTTCATAAGATACGCCCACCACATGTTCGACGAAATTCCTAAACCAGATTTCTTGGGTCACAGCTATGTGATAGAATCCACCTGTTATGTGGGCTGATTGGAGTAACTAACAGCTAGTGACATTCAGCGGCAAGTGGGTAAGTACTTGCTCTTTCCATTTCATTGTTGCTGGCACATTCTGCTTTATAGTTCCTCTTTTTCTTAGAATGTAAGCTGTTTGGTTAATATTAGGGTCTTAAAGGTTATCATTTTCAGCTGGCTACTAGAGTCTACGCTTAATACTCAGTGAATCATAAGACCAAATGCCCTGTCGTTAATAAAAACCAGTTAATGCATAACTGCTCTTGAAACTTAAATGCCCTTCAAAGATGTGTTCTTTTTCACTTCCTGCTTACCTCTTGAAAACAAAATTGGCAGCATTGAGCTAGTGACGACGTTGTCTGTTCAATCGGCTACTTGCTGCATTTGTGAGCCAGTGGACGTGAAAGCCAAGGTCAAGGTGCATTGCAATTCTCGCTCTCTTTGCTGCATTTTAACTGTGTATATCAAAAGTAGTTATGGGAAATTGTTAATAACGGAAGGGAGAATACATGTGACAACTCATACATTAAACCAGGTTTGTTGTTTAAAACAGACATCCAAAATTTTTAATGGGGCATTCCGAGAATCGAACTCGGGACCTCTCGCACCCAAAGCGAGAATCATACCACTAGACCAAATGCCCTGTTTTTATTATGTTCTTCAGTTAATGCCTCCTAGTAGCATTCTTTCATTTCATTCAGAGATTTGTTGTTTCGTTTGCTCTTTTGGTAGGTACTTCAATAAAATTCATTTCTGTTGCTGCAGCTCATTCGTTGTGATCTGGCTGCTTACCAAAACATTTTGGTCCTCCTGATGTGAAGATTACTGGTTAAGATTTATTGATCGGATGTGAAAGAGCGGTATGTTCTTCTTTTCCTTTGCATTATGCACTTATTAATTTCTCTTGCTGAAATAAAAGGGTAATATATGGTTATCAAGATCTGTGACATATGTAGGACTAAATAAAGATCAGATTTTTCTAAGCAAATTTCTGCTTGAATTTAGATCATCTACTAAAAAAAGTTAGTGGGGGCATTCCGAGAATCGAACTCGGGACCTCTCGCACCCAAAGCGAGAATCATACCACTAGACCAAATGCCCTGTTGTTGATTTAATTCCCATTGAAGCATTGTGTTGTTGTAATCCTGTGGAAAAGAGTATTCATGCTTCACTCTGTTATTACAGGAAAATCACTCTTGGCGGTTTGTTTACCTTTTGAGGGTTCTATTCGGGATGAAGCAGGCAAGATGCAGTAAGTTCAATCTGTTCTTTAATTTATTTTTGAATATGACATTAGAATATTTTCTTGTTTAGATAATCTAAGATAGAAATTACTTTTCAGATCTGGGCTCTATCAGTTGACTTTCAGGGCTTAATAGTAAAGGTGGATAGACTGTGATTTAGTATTGATGAAATGTTAGCTGGCATTTAGAACATTTGTTTTCCAAAAAGTCAAAGGGGCATTCCGAGAATCGAACTCGGGACCTCTCGCACCCAAAGCGAGAATCATACCACTAGACCAAATGCCCTGTTGTTTATAATGCATTCGACTTGCATTTTATCTGCAGTACAAGTTGTAAACTCAGCATTAGGATCTGTAGTACGAGCTGAAACCATGATGTTAGGATCTGCTTAGATTTGCA